>RXON01003791.1:0-27188 GCA_009667805.1 Leptobrachium leishanense
GTGGCCACAAGAAAACCCTTGGTGTGCGCACGAGATCGCTATTTTGTGCGCATGCAGAGATTGCCCCAGCCAGGCTTTACATCATTTTTGTTAACTGAAGATCTGGATAAGGCAGAAATTTTAAATGATTATTTTTCTTCAGTATTTATCAAAGAGAAACCTATAACAGGAGACATGAAATTCATTACTAAAAACTTACTAATACAAAGTGACTGGTTGACTCAGGACAAGCTTTTGCAGAAATTAAACAATGTGAATGGGAACAAAGCCCCAGGGCCAGATGGAATTCACCCGCGAGTACTGAGGGAGCTATGTATTGAAATATGTAAACCTCTGTTCTTAATCTTTCGAGATTCTTTTCTTTCAGGAATAGTACCAGAGGATTGGAGAAAAGCTGACGTGGTCCCTATATTTAAGAAAGGTTTAAAATTTGTGCCTGGGAATTATAGACCTGTGAGCTTAACATCTGTGGCTGGGAAAGTATTTGAGGGGAAACTAAGGGATAATATTCAGGAATTTATTGGGAGGTATAATGTAATTGGCAAAAATCAGCATGGTTTCATGAAACACAGATCATGTCAGACTAACCTAATTACGTTCTATGAGGAAGTAAGTAGAAGTATAGATCAGGGGGTCGCAGTGGATGTGATTTACTTAGATTTTGCCAAAGCTTTCGACACAGTTCCACACAAAAGGCTACTATTTAAATTAAGAAAAATTGGTCTAGATGAAAATATTTGTTCTTGGATAGAAAACTGGCTAAAAGATAGGGTACAGAGAGTGGTCATAAATGGTACATTTTCAAGATGGACACCAGTGGTAAGCGGTGTCCCTCAGGGGTCTGTTATAGGACCAATACTATTCAATTTATTTATAAATGACCTCGAGATAGGCATTGAAAGCCATGTATCAGTGTTTGCAGATGACACAAAAGTAGGAAAAGTAATACAATGTGAGCAGGATGTTACTTTGCTGCAGAGGGATTTAGATAGATTGGGGGACTGGGCACTTAAATGGCAGATGAAATTTAATCTAGATAAATGCAAAGTTATGCACTTTGGAGTGAAGAACACACAAGTAATTTATACCCTAAATGGTACGGAGTTAGGGAAATCCAAGCAGGAGAAGGATTTGGGAATAATCATAGACTTCAAACTAAGTAACAATGTGCAATGTCAAACAGCAGCCGCCAAGGCCAGCAAGGTATTGGCATGCATTAAAAGGGGAGTTCACTCACGGGATGAAAACATAATTTTGCCTCGGTATAAATCAATGGTCAGGCCGCACCTTGAATATGCCGTGCAATTTTGGGCACCTGTTTTAAAAAAAGATATTATAGCGTTAGAAAAAGTGCAGAGACGGGCAACTAAATTAATATGGGGAATGGAAGGTTTAAGTTATGAGGAAAGACTAACAAGCTTAAACCTGTTTAGTTTAGAGAAACGGCGCCTTAGAGGGGATCTGATAACCTTATATAAATATATACGGGGCCATTATCAACCATTGTCTGGAAACCTATTCATTAACAGGACTATACACAGGACAAGGGGTCATCCATTTAGACTGGAAGAAAGAAAATTTAGCTTAAAGCATAGGAAAGGTTATTTTACGGTGAGAACAATAAAGCTGTGGAATTCTCTGCCTGTTGAGGTGGTTGGGTCAGAGTCTGTACAGACTTTTAAAAAACGACTGGATGACTTCCTGCAGACACAGAATATTAAGGGTTATAATATTTAATATGTGGGTAAAAGCTTCTTGATCCAAGGAGAAATCTGACGCCATTCTGGGGTCAAGAAGGAATTTTTTCCCAGTATGTTGCATATTGGCGAGCATTTCAGACTGGGTTTTTTGCCTTCTTTTGGATCAACAGCAGTAGGTTATGTGGGAGAGGCTGAACCCGATGGACGCATGTCTTTTTTCAGCCTATATAACTATGTATAACTATGTACTATGTATAAAGTTACCAACAGAGCAGCCTAATACATTGATCTCCTCTGTGTCTCAGCGCGTTAATATTACTGCTTTGTAATGAGGAGGTGCGAGATCAAATCATAGCGGCTCATGTTTCTTCTTTTCTTTAAATCTCATTTACCTCTGTCTCTATTTTACCTTCAAAGCGAGCACCAAAATATCGATGATAATTTCATAATACTATCATTATTTTGGTGCTCGCTTTGAAAGGTAAAATAGAGACAGGTAAATGAGATTTAAACAAAAAAAAAGGGAGAAAAAACACAAGTCGTTATGTTTTAAACTCTCACCTCCTCGCTACAAAGCAGTAATACTAACACACTGAGCCACAGAGAAACTCAATGTAATTATACTGCTCCATCGAAAATGGGGTTTTATCTCTGATTGGGCGCTGCCTACGTGGGGTATATTCTTTGGGATATGTTCCGTGTATATCGACGGTGAGATATACTATGGATTTCTTGGTAAATCGCAAAATATGCACAATGCTGGTGTATACTGTATAAGTCCTTATTTCAGGGTATCTGGTTGTATGCTGCTTTTACAGATAGAAGCATATACAGGGTTATTCAAAGAGATTCGAAAAGTCACCACACGTTCGGTGACTTTTTGTTCTCTTCAATTCGGTTCGTGTTGCCGATCCCATTTCGGTGACCCTGTGGTGTAGTCAGCAAACCCCACAGGGTCCCCGAATTGCAGGGAAAGGCTGCCGCAAACACGACGAAAACTCACCGCAAAACCCAGCGAATGCACGCCGAAAACCCACATCTGGATTAACCTGCCGAAAACCACGGAAAAACCCGAGCAGGAGCCGATCACCTGCAGCGAAGCCGCCGGAAAAAGCCGACACCGCAGAGTGAAGTGAATAAATTAGCAAAACAGTTTGCTTGAATGTTTGAAAAGTGAAACGCTGTTTGCAAAGAAACTACTGAGCGAAAATGTCTGAAATTTACATATGAGGTCCAGGGAATGATAATAAAAAGGGCTGTTACAGAAAAATTAAGTAAACTTAAAAAAATAAATAAAAACAAAATCGGACTTTTATAAAAAATAAAAAATTCAGAAAAATGCTTAAAATATCCTAAAAAATCTATAAATAAAGAGACTCTTTACTGCACAATATTATAATAAACGGTTTATTAGATATTGAATTAAAACGGGAATATTTTTAACATTGAAGCCTATAGGATTCGCCTGAATAAATTTGCAGAATGAAACCACCGAATGGCAGGGCATTTCGGGAACCTTTCACTGCTGGTTTGTGTTCTCTGAATAGCCGAAGCAGTGCTTTTTCATGGGGATTTCACTGCCCTTGAACAGGCACCGAACAGGCACTGTATGTGCAGGCAATTCGCCAGGATTTGGCAAATTGACTGCTCTCTGAATAGCCGAATGGCCAGGAAAGGTAACCGAACCCTGATTTTCAACGTTCAGTTTATTTATTTATTTATTTATTTATTTATAAAGGATTTTACCAGGAAGGATACATTGAGATTTCTCTCGTTTTCAAGTATGTCCTGGGTTCAAGAACATTGAAGTGTTACAGTTACAGAAATACAAAGTAATAAAATGTAAGATATTAACAACACAAATATACAGATTAACAGAAAATAAATATGTAGGAAATATAGTCACTAGGTTACATGTTTACAGGTGCATTCTGTATTGAGGTATGTTAATAGGGAAATTTTGAGTGACTTAAGACTGGTGGAAGATTTGATGGTGTCTGGGAGGTTATTCCATAATTGTGGTGTTCTGTAGGAAAATGAGGACCGAGCCACTGTCTTTTTGTATTGTGGTATTGCAAGTAAGATGCTGGTCCTGGATCGGAGGTTATAGGATGAGGGAGCTGCTGGGGGAAGCAGTCTATTCAGGTAGGGTGGCAGCTTCCCAGAGATGCTCTTAAACACCAGGCTGGAAAGGTGAAGGGTGCGTCTGGATTCTAGCGATGGCCAGTTTAGCTGTTTTAACATGTCACAATGGTGGTTCATGTAGTTACATTGTAGCGCAAAGCGGCAGAATGAGTTATACAGTGTAGTAAGTTTATGAAGGTGTGTTTGCGGGGCGGCTGCATACACTACATCTCCATAATCAATAGCCGGCATAAGCATTTGCTGTACAATCTGCTTTCTTACCGCGGGACTCAGGCAGGATTTGTTTCTGTACAGGGCACCTAGTTTGGGGTAAAGTTTAGATGAGAGTTTTTCGATGTGGGGGCCAAAGGATAGATTAGGGTCTAACCACATACCTAGATATTTGAGAGAAGTGACAGTGGTCAGTGTGCCATTTGATATTGTCCCAACACATAGATGGGGATTTTGCAATTTGTGTAGTTTAGGTTTTGTTCCAAAGAGCATCGTTACAGTTTTGTCAGTATTTAAAAAAAGTTTGTTGTTTTTGATCCACTTTTCTACCTCTGTGAATTGTTCTTGCAGCACGGCCTCCAGCTGCGGGAGATTTGGTTTGCTGGTATAGGTTACGGTGTCGTCTGCGTACATGTGTACAGTTACCTTTCTCCAGCAATTCGGGTCTCTTTGAATAACCCTGATAGTAGTATGCATATAAGTCTAACAGTCTAGTACAAATCCTAAACACACCAGACAAATCTTTTGCGTGTAAAAACGTTTTATGTGTCGTTTCACATGCAGTAATTATACTGCTCTGTTGGAAGCTTTATGATTTAAAGCCTGGCTCCTGCGATCTCGTGCGCACGCCAAGGGTTATCTCGTGGCCACGTTTATAAAAATAAAAAGCATGACACAGCGAGGCAACGTAGTGCTCTGAATAAATTAACCATTACCTCTCTATGGGAGAATTTCACTGCCGGCGAAGAACGCCGAATTGCAGGGACCTGAGGTGAATTTCACCGTATTTCGCTGCCAATTCGCCAATATTTGGCGAAGTGTTCGCTTTTTGAATAGCCAAATTGTTACAAAGATACCGTACGGTGAAATTCGGTGGTAAGTTCGGCTCCCTATGAATAACCCCTTGACTCTTATAGGATCTGTTGATCGAACTCATTTCAATGACTTGTGGTACCTTGTAGCATATTAAAATATTTTTATTCTGGTATTTTCTATCTGTAGCCGTACATTGTTTTATAGTTTTTTCTTTCTCTGATTTATGTATCGTCATTAAATATATTTTTACTCCAGGCCGTTTCCTTATTGCGTCTCTAAAATCACACACGAGGTGTCAGTCATGAGCTGAAAATCTCCCTTTTATCAGTTTTTCGTATATATCAGAGCAAAGTAAACACTAAGGCTAGGGACAGATGAGCGCATTTTCTGCGGCCACCGTCAAAATGTACGTCGATGCGTGCGCACGCATTTTTTCACGGAATAAGCTTAAGTGGTCAGACGATGCGCAATTCTGGACGTATTTCATGACGGTGGGGTAAAAAGAAGTATCCGGCTGTTTGAACGTTATGTTGGCCGCACACTAGCAGCGTCTGACGTCTCCTAATCACGCAAACACGCCGCTATGCGGCCGCAGCGCACTCTGTACGTCAGTAGCAGCGGTTTCACGTTCTGATAAAAATGCGTTCATTTGCCGGTTGCGTGGTGTCGGCGCACTTTTGTACGCACGTACTGCGTATATTGGCCGTCATTGGCCGTTATGTGCTGCTACTGCCGCCGTGATTTAGTGCGCCTGCACGCGCGTTCCGACTGCCCCACTCTGACCCTAGCCTAACACACTCGATATGTCTGACACTTCACCTCTATGTGACCCATTCCATCATTATCGTGTCCCCTGAGTCCCCACTACTCCTTCAAGCTGCTTCGACACCAACCATGCCTATAGTGTTGACTGACCCATCTCATGGCCAGCCAGCTGCTTCATTCCCTTTTTCCCTTTCTCTGACATGGTCGGGGTCAGGCTCCCTCGTCAGGCTGTGTCCCAACAATGTGGCTGACTGGCACCTCCTGCCAACTACCCGAGCGGCACCTTCACCAACTGATGAATCAGCACCTACAATCTAACGGTTGACCAGCTCACCCTATAAAGCGGCTGAACTGCGCGTCGGTTCAAGCACGTCTAGCAGCCTAGGAGAACTAGGATAATGGCCTCATCCTTCCTCTTCGCACGTGGTCCACACACTCTGACCTCCTTTCCCCCACACACCCTAACACTCCCCCCAGACACACACACTGACCCTGACTCACCATAACCACACACAGACGGTAAACATGACACCATTCCTCCTTCCACAGAGCCGCACACTCTCCTGTGTGTGGAAGGAGACATGCTGACACTTTGCTTTGCGATGTCCTGGCGAGAGGGAGAGCTCCCAGGCTCAGCGCATTTATTTGAGTTTCCTGTGGTTGCCCCAGTTTCCTGCTTTCCCTCACATTCACTGTTTAATTTCCACGGGAGGCGGGGCTTCTAACAGAGCATCGCGGGCAGAGCTGTGTCTGCCACCCAGCAATGTGCCCGAACAAAATCTCATGACAGCATTTCATTCTCTGACCCAAGCGGCACAATATCTTGTGTCAGCCCTGGTTAGGGATATGGGAAGCTTTAAGGTTGGGGTCAGCAGACTTGGCCCTACAGAGATTTTTAAAACTACATTTCCCTTGGTGCTCGGCTGTTCATTAGGCTGGCTAAGCATCATGGGAGATGTAGTTCTAAAGATCTGGAGGGCCAAGTTTGCTGACCCCTGCTTTAAGGGATAAGGTTAAGGCTGTCAGGTTTACATTTAAAGTTTCTGCTTTATTTTTAACTGCAGGAAAGAATTTCTATTGTTTTGTTAAGTGCTTTTATATTTCACACATTACTGCTTGGACCATGTTGCCATTTCTATTATTAGGGTCGGATAACCGGGTCTATAAAATCCATTTATGTAACGCTGGAAAAAAGAAATCACACGGGCGCTTCCTCCTTCTGTATCTTTATTGTACAGCGCATTACAGCTGTCACTTCCTGTCCAGGAGGAGGACGGAGAAAGGGAAACAAACTTTATTTACACTCCTGTTATTAACAATACAATATCCCTGCAGGTCACATCACTGGGAGAGCACTTTCACTGATATCTCAACATCACAGAAGTCACGACAGAGGTCCTGGATTTGTGGAGGAGTGAGGACAATCCCCACACGATCTTCACCAGAGCTATATGCCGCAGCCAGGTCCATCCACATATTGTTTCTTCACGATGATGGGCAGTGCAGGAAAAATGCTGAGCCGCTGGAAGCAGAATCCCGGGGGTGTGGAAGGAAATCAGTCATTGAAGGAGAATATTCCTATGAAACATTGATTAATCATGGGATTTCCCTCAGTGTATCAATAATGCTCATTTGCAGGCAGCACTTTTCCTGCCTCTTCCATTAGAAGATACGGTATCCCGCACACAGGAGCGGATACATGGAATGTCTCATGTTGTAAAGACACATATTTCATCCATTCAAAACCCTCTCCAAACACCCAGCAATATTCTGAAAAACACAAAATCCCAATAATCCACTGTGGGTGATTAGGTAAACTTGGTAAACAATGTAACCCTTCCCCTGCCAGATCCCCCAGCAGCCATTGGTCACAGTGTGCTGATTAAAGCAGGTACAGCTGTGTTTAGGGAGGCTCCGGCCTATAAACATAATGGCCTCCACTTGTTCAGAGAGATCTGGAGACCTTTCCTGAGGTTTAGAAGCTGAAGAGAGTTGCTGGGATTCCAGATATTTGTTTGTGTAATATCTTATAATGGAGGTTACTCAGGGTAAGTGACCTGTGTGTTGTATCTGTGTGTATGCGGTGCTTGTGTATTGTACGCCGCTCCCCTGTAGGGCTGTGTTTCAGTGTCTGGCTCACACCGGTTGGTGATGAATATGTGCTGCTTGTTTGTTCTGGCATCAAATAATCTTCATACAGGGTAATTCAAAGAGATCTGAATTGCTTAAAGGTAACCGAATGCTGAAAATCAGGGTTTGGTTGCCTTTCTTGGCCATTCGGCTATCCAGAGAGCAGTCAATTTGCCAAATCCTGGTGAATTGCCTGCACGTACGGTGCTTGTTCGAGGGCAGTGAAATCCCCAGAGCACATATACCAGCAGTGAAAGGTTCCCGAAATGCCCTGCCATTTGGTAAGTTAATTCAGGCGAATCCCATAGGCTTCAATGTTTAAAATATTCCCGTTTTAATTAAATATCTCATAAACCGTTAGCCTTTACTGCAGAATTTTATATATATAATTTTTTTTCTCGCACAGTCCTTTTTTATCATTCCCTGGACCTCATGTAAATTTTTTTTTTTTTTTTTTCCTCAGTAGTTTCTTTTGCAAACAGTTTCACTTTTCAAACATTCATGTAAACTGTTTTTTTCTAATTTATCCACTGCGTCTTCTGTGGTCTCAGCCTTTTCTGGTGGCTGCGATTGGCTCCTGTTTGGTTTTTCTGTAGGTTAATCCAGATGTTTTTGGTGAGCATTCGCTGGGTTTTGTTTTTGTCAGGTATGCAACAGCTTTTCCCTGCAATTCGGGGACCCTGTGGTGTTTAATACACTGCAGGGTCACCGAAATGGGATTGGCAAAAGGAACCGCATTGAAGAGAACAAAGTCACCGAACGTGCAGTGACTTTTCGAATCGCTTTGAACTACCCTGATAGTGGGGGTAAATTTTAAATTCTGGTTCTTATTGATCCAGGATGGAAGCGCTGCAGGTGTAATCAGGTCTGTGTCTAGAGGCTCTGGTCACACTGTTCTAGTGAAGTGGTCAATAAAGTCCTTCCTTGGATGCCAGTCTCTGTTCTAATCGGTGGAGAAATCCGGTAAGTTACGGTGCTCGCTTAAAGAAATCACAGACAATTAATGGGTCTATGCAGCCTCTCTGGACGAAACCAGTGATCTGTCTGATCCTTTATTAGATTTTGATATGTTTTATAGCAGTTCTATACATAAGCAGGTGGGAGTCAACTTAACATTTTGACTTCAGCATAAAATTGTGGACATACAGTTCATTAATTAAATAAATGAGAATCAAACATCAGCTATTTCCAAAGGTCAAGGTATCATGCGTAGTCAGCAGTTTTTCTACGTCCTGGGTGATGTCCTGTAACAGGATGCAAAATGGGTCCTCCACCCAGCTTGTGGTCAACTATTCTGCAGAAACAGCGAATTTACGCAAGATACATTTTGGTTTTATCTGAAAAGACCGTTTTTATATTAATTTCCTCTTAAAGACATAGCAAACTAAACTTAAATGAGCATTTTTCTAGGCCTTTGAATATTATTAAAGCAAATACATATTCTTGTCCACCACTAGTATTGTGACTTTTGATCACTCTGCCTAATTGGAATAGCTGAGACTTTGTCATTCAATGCTGTGCTGGATTGGTAAATCTGACATTGGAGACAGTGAGCTCACTGCAAACAATCTGTATTCTTGGGTGCATTATCTTGTATTTACATCAGTAGTCCTTTTTAAAGGGGTAATCTATCATAAATGCATTGACTTTAAAGACCCTTGGTCCTTAAGGGGTTGAACTTTGGAGACTCTGGCATTGTACTTGGGCAGCTTCCAGAGGAGAACTTCATCAAGGTATTAGTCGGCTGCCTGGATGAACCCTTTTTGATCAGACTCCCCATGCACTGAACTAACCTTAACCTTGATCTGTTTAATTTCTTGGCTGTTTGCTCTTCTGTTGGTACCTTCAAATATGGCTTATTCATAACTTTTTTACCAACTTTAAATGTTGCCAAACTCTGGACCTGATGCTCTGCTTTGCTTTTCCTGAAGTTGATCAGTGACGACTAGTCTCACTATATATTGACTTGTATACATGAGCCACTAAGCAGGAAGCTGCTGGAGACCGCTCGGTGTGCTGCATAACTCATTATCTGCATGTGGTCCAAGAGGCGTACATGGTAAAATACCTGACTCTTTGTATCACTTTACTTGGACAATGATCTGTTGCTGCTGTAACTGGATTGCATGTTTCTGTTGGAAAGGTTAAGGACTGAGAAATGTGCATTTTTGACCATTATATGGCTAAGAGGGGGAGAAAATAACAGGCAAAGGACATGTGCAGCTATAGTCTTCACTGTTCAAGACTTAAAATTGTGTATCAAGTGGTCTAAACACTGAACAGAATTGTGGCGGCTGGGTTTTACGACAAACCAGTTGTATTTGCTTCACCTGCCTTTGTTCACTCTATTCACCAACATAGTGTATACAGAAAGCAATGTTGGCATTTTTTTAAATAAAATCCACATGGAAAGGTCACCGATGCTGACCTTGTGGCAGTCACCCAAAAGCTTTCCTTGGCCATCTAAAATGGCTTTACCACTGCCCTGTTGGTGCACTCAAAGGACCCCCCCCCCATAGCCTTCACGGGTCCTTTGTCAATGAGGTGCAAGACCACAGCAGTGACTGGGAGAATATCTAATGCAGAGGACACTGGCTGTATATACCAAGAGTAAGCTGTGGGTTAAGGGCTGCTCGTGCCTCTTCTACAGGGAAGACCCTCGCCCACATGTGTGTATAGGGAGCACTTATGTTGCAAAACCTTAATCCACATCTTCAACTCCCACCCTGATGGATCGCATATTAATGTGAGTGAACTCCCATTCAGACTCAACATCTCCAATTCTTCAACTCCATCTATTTATTTTTTTTTTTCCTCCCCATATCCCTTCAATGTTTATACAACATATTTTGTTCATCTTCCCGTGTCCCCTCTCCCTTCCCCCACATCTTGCCTGTCACACCTCCCTTTGCTTCATGATGTGCTATACCAGGACACGACTGGTCTTTTCAGTGAAATTACACTATTAAAATGTAACGAATACAACTAAACCTCCCTGACTCTGGACCAATCACACAGGCCAATATCTTCCCCTGTTTTTTTAGAGCTGGGCAGTACTCCCCTGTGTTGGACACGTGACTATTGTGCTAACTGCAAATCCAGACCTGCATCTGATTCTCAAACCATCGCGTTCTTTCTGCTAAACCCTCCATTCTACCTTCTGGTGTACTGAATACACTCTAAATCGTGAGTTTCACCATATGGTGACTGGCTATTCAGAAGCTGCTAATTCACAAACCGCTGAATTGCCAGTGATGGAGCAGATCACCACAATCTGGTGGCAGTGAAATTGTCCCCTTGAGAAGTAATGGTTCATCTATTCAGGGTATGACAAACAGCACCAATATGTTGGTGAAATTACCTTTTTATTTGTAGTTCATTGAGGTTTAAAAGGCAAATCCCATGGGTTTCGATATAAAAAATATTCTTTTACTGAACAGTTTATAATTTTCACTTGCAGCAAAGTCTCTTTATGCTTTTAGTATATTGGATTTCTGATTCCAAACCTGTTTCTTTCGGTCTGGCTGCATTTAGCAGAAGCTGTCTATGGTGCTGAAACCTATTCAGCACCAAGGACAACAGCCTCTGCCTAATCCCTTTCATTGCACGTGTCGTGTGTCTTTGCACTCTGCCAAGTGACTTACAAAGTAGACTTGACGTCATAGTCACTTAATGTGACTAGTGTCAAATTCAAGATTTCCCCTCTATGGTGATCTGACATGTCCAGTCCTTTTCAGCCTCTGTTCCTTTTAATACATCACTTTGTTCTGTCCTTTTCCTCTCCACGCTTGGTCTTCACACCATACACATTCTTAATCCTTTCACTGCTTGGATGACCCTAACCTACAACCTCTGCCCCATGTTTCATTGAGCAGCTCTTGGCTTCACGTTCACATCTTTCCATCTCAGGAACACATGACTACAGGGTCAGGTCCAGAATAAATGTGTGGGATCTCCATGTCTGTGAAATCCAGTCTTAAAGATTACTGCTCAAATACAAGAAATAGGATGAAACAAGAGGGCGCTCTAGATCTTAGTACGGATCGCTACACGTTCAAGCAATTAGGGTGTCTCCCTCACCCCACAAAGTAATTGAAAAAATATAAGCCAGGTGCAAGAACAGCGCTCCTTCGTAAACACCAGAACAGTCCCCCAAAAACACCTCAAGATGATACAAAATGTCAGAATCTTACGTTTCCATGAAGAGGTAGTTGATTTGAGGGAAATATCTCTAATGGAGACACGTAATTGTAGCTTTTCAAGAGCTTCCTAGCTCTATTGTGTTCACACTTCAAACTATTAAAGGCCAGTCCAACGGCCAAAGATGACAGATCTTTCTCAACTTTTTGGATATTTTTCTCCTTTAGATCTCAAAACAAGGGAAAGAGAACTCACATGGCATAATATTGCAACTTTGTCATGAGTTTACAGTTGACAGCCAGGGAAGGAGTATTACTCACCCTATAAAGAGCCACACCGAGCTCTAGGGGTCCAACGTGTGTAAATTGTTCACGGCACAATTTATAAAAGCCAAATTCCATGAAGTAATAAATACCATAAGGTGCCCAAAATTCGGAAAAAAATGTATTTAATAAAACAATGTAAAACACAACAAAATTATAGGGCCAGACGCGTTTCGCGCATCACGCGCTTCCTCAGTGGCAACAAGAAAAGAAAAAGAATTATCAGATAATGAGCATGCATATATATACATTTCTTCCTCCCAATTGGGAGTGATAGCAGGTGTCAATAACGCTAATTTTCGCGCCATAATATATCACCGCTATTGATTTGCCGGTCTTCAATTAAAAAAAGGCTTTTACTTTCGATTTGCCCATCACATAGCGGAAGATGGTGAGCACATATCATTTCCGGGTTACAGTGTCCTCCACGCCAAGAAGCTTCCACTTCCGGTTCGCCCTCAATCAAGAAGGCGGCCGAATTTCCCTTCCGGAGCAGAGCTCCGCTGGTCCGGGGTTCAACTTCCGGATCCTGCGCGCATGCGTGGAAAACCTCTTTGCGCCATGTAACACCAACGTCCATAGTACTTAACATTCCGAATAGCAAAATCCATTCTCTTGGTATCCACTCGGGAAATATGAAAAACATCACCCCAATAAGAAATCAATTAATATATGTAAAAAATGAAGGGGCATACATATAAAAGAGAAGCATATCGATCATATTAATCACAAACCCCTATGGGTCATATATAACAATTGCATCTAATGACTTTATAGATATATACAAATAGATCTACAGGGCAATATGTACTCTTCCCAAATATTAAAAATTCTAAAATTGCATTTAAAAAGCGATTACTGACTCCATAGCCCTACCATTTAGGGCAAAGGACTCATAAAAAATGACAAATTTCAAAGTCCTTATTTAAGCCCCTTGGTATTAAAGTGTCAAACAGAAAAAATAAGCCTCATCTCTTCCTGATTGATCTTTTTCAGGAAATCTTCTCCTCTCCAATCTCTTTCAACCTTACGTAGGGCGAAAAAGACCAGACCTACAGGAACTATTGTGTATAGAGGAAATGAGATGATACCGTGTGTTTATCAAACCCTCGTACAATGTTACGAATATGCTCCAAAATCCTAACATAGAGGGGTCTAGTTGTCCGACCAATATAAATTTTGCCACAAGGGCAAACAAGAGCATAAATGACATTAGTGGAATGGCACGATATAACCTTTTTAATTTTGAACATGTTATTAACACCAAAGGCCGAACAAAATTTTCTCTTTAACCCTAGTTTCTTGCAGGCAGAACATGAGCCGCATCGGTAAAAACCTTCCTTCACTGTTATTGTTTTTAAAAGCACTATTACCTTGACGAACGTGGCTCCTAACAATTTGTTGCTTTATCGTTCGTGCACCTCTATTAACAATCTTTGGATTATCATCTAAAATATCCTGTAATACCGGATCTTTCTTCAAGATATGCCAGTATTTTCGTATTGAGTAATTAATAGCAGGTGTGTGACTATTATAGTTATAAATAAAAGGGAGAGAGAAATTCTCTTTCTCCTCACGTTTCCTATACTGAATAAGGCCCTCCTATCTTTACTCTGAACGTCTTTCATGATATCAATTAAACCTTTCTCTTTATACCCCTTTTCCTTAAGATCACCAATTAATTTATCCGCTTGAAGGTCAAATATCTCCCTCTCTGTACAATTTCTTCTCAACCTGGTAAGCTGACTTTTAGGGACACTTTTAAGCCACGCCGGAGCGTGGCAACTTGTGGATTCTATATAATTATTGACATCCACAGGTTTAAAATATGTTTTGGACTTAATTGTCCCCCCCTCAATGTAAAGTGTCAAGTCCAAAAAATTAATAGTGTGCCTGCTATACTGCAAGTCCAATTTTATACCCCAGTCATTCTGATTTAATAAACCATGGAATCTTTTTAGACTTTCCTCATCACCCTTCCAAATAAACAGGAGGTCGTCTATGTACCTTCTGTAAAGGATCAGGTTCTGCGCCCAGCCACACGAAACCCCCGACCATTGGGATTCCCAGTAGGCCATAAAGAGGTTTGCGTAGCTGGGCGCAAAACGAGTACCCATAGCAGTCCCCATACATTGTAGGTAGAATTGGTTGTTGAAAGAAAAATAATTATTCCGGAGGATAAACTCAATGCCCTCCAGAATAAATTCCACCTGCTCCAAAGGATAAATTTGATGTAAATTCAAATGATGGCGAACTGCTTCACAGCCCTTGTTATGCGATATTATGCTATACAAGGATTGTACATCACACGTGACGAGAAAAAAGTCAGGTTCCCATTTAAAATTTTCCAAGATTTGTAATAAACTCATCGTATCCTTCAGGTACGATGGAATCAACTTCACCAGAGGTTGCAAAAGAATATCCAAATACTGCGATAAATGGCTCGTGACAGACTGTATACCCGATATTATGGGTCTGCCTGGCGGATGAAGTGGATCCTTATGGATCTTCGGCAGAAGGTAAAAGATGGGGATCTTAGGAAATAAAGGGTTAAGATATTTTAATTCCTTTTGATCCAAAATACCTGCATCACTACCCTTAGTCAGTAAATTGGATAGTCCTATTTTTATATTTGGGTAGGATTAGATGGTAACAATCGATAAGTAGTATTATCATTAAGTTGCCTCAAGGCCTCCTGGTCATATAATTCTTTATCCATAATGACTATCCCCCCCCCTTTATCAGCAGATTTGATGACAATGGTTGGATCATTCTTTAAATTGGTTAATGCGTCTCTCTCATTTTTTGTCAGATTCGATTGTAATTTTCCTGAATGGATCCTATTAATATCGGCCATAACCATATATTCAAAGATCCTCATCTCCTCCGAAATCATGTTACGGGGAAAAAACGAGGAACCTTCTTTAAGCCCTGAGTGTGTAAATTCTGAGGAAATTACCTCTCTTTCAATAGGATTCTTCAGGAAAAACTTTTTCAAGCACATCTTCCTTTGGAATTTTTTTAAATCAACAAAAACACCAAACTTATCTACCTTCGCACTTGGTGCAAACTTTAACCCTTTACCAAGAGCTTTGGTCTCATGCTCATTTAGAACACGGCTACTAAGGTTAAATATACCATTTGTACAGATGGAAGCCTCTCGTTTTGATGCTTTAATGAGCCCTTTCATTTCTTTTTTCTTTTTGTGACCTTCCTCCCCTAGTGCCCCGTTTACTTTTTCCCATCCCCTTTTGCGAGGGATTGCGCCCGGTTGATTGACAATTTTTACAACCGGTTCTAGGGGCATGTTGGTGAGTTTTAGTTGTTTTGTGGCCATCGGACGTAATTTTAAAAAAGGCTCTTTAGTTGGTTTAGATGGTAAAATATTTGTATCAATGGGAGGAGTTCTTAATAATGGTCTGCCTTTGTTCCAAGGGGATTTCCAGGCATAATCAGAAGGGCTCATTGCTGATCCAAAACTATCCTCCAAAGTATTCAATATCGGGTTGGTCGCTATTGCACCGATGTTGGGATTATCCTTTTTAGAAACCTTTTGAGATTCCTTTAGTAATGAGGAGAGTTCACATATAGACTCATCATTATGAAGACTTGAGAGATCGGTTGCAAAATCTTCGTTTGAATCTTTACTTTTAAGAGAATGAAGAGTTGGATAATCTACCTGGATACAATCATCCATCTCCAAAACATATGGGATATCTTCTTTCTTATTTTTATTATTGTTTTTATATTTCTTAATAGGAATTGATTCACTATCTTGTGTCAATTCTGAGGGACATCCAAATAGAATCCCCCCAGACGCGGGGATCATTTTCGGAACTAGACTTTCCCCTACTTTTTCCGAAAATCTAACTTGAGCCCGACTACGAATAGGGATGAAGTTCGGATTCCCTTTAGGGGTAGAACTCTCAAACCTCCTATTCGTACCACGCATAAAAGGGGCTTTATAGGAGGGATTGTGTCGGTAACCTCCCGACTGATCGTTTCGTCGGGTAGGATATTGATGTTGTATTCCCTCAAACCTGATTTAGGGCAACGATGTATTTCTGTTTAACTTTATCGTTTTTATAGTCTTCTATATCCCTTATAGATTTTTTTTTTTTAACTTCTATGACATCCTTTGTTATTTTATCCAGATTAACTTTCAATTCCTGTGATAATTCCTCAAAATGGATCTCATCCGTACTTAATTTAAGTTCATCTATTAAGGCCTGAATACCCTCATTTAAACCCTGAAGTACCTCTCTTTTATGTTGTATAATGTATCTCATGGTTTGACTTGCAAAATCCTCCATCATTTGAATCCAACCAGCCATAAATTTAGAGTTATCTCTATCTGAAGAGGGCAGTTTAAAATACCTCAGACCTCGGGAGAAATTTTTTCTTTTAAATATTTTTCAAGGGTCATCACTTCCCATTTAAACTTAATTTCCTTAGTCAGAATTTTCTCTAAAGATTGAGCCAACTTGACTATTAGGAACTCGTATAACCGCCTTATCTACGGAATAATCGCCAAAAATCTCATCAATATTATGGCCTATATTATTTCTATATTCAGTAAGTGTCATCTTAGCAGCCAACATCCCCGGGAAAAAAAGAGAACAATCAAATACAAGAAATAGGATGAAACAAGAGGGCGCTCTAGATCTTAGTACGGATCGCTACACGTTCAAGCAATTAGGGTGTCTCCCTCACCCCACAAAGTAATTGAAAAAATATAAGCCAGGTGCAAGAACAGCGCTCCTTCGTAAACACCAGAACAGTCCCCCAAAAACACCTCAAGATGATACAAAATGTCAGAATCTTACGTTTCCATGAAGAGGTAGTTGATTTGAGGAAATATCTCTAATGGAGACACGTAATTGTAGCTTTTCAAGAGCTTCCTAGCTCTATTGTGTTCACACTTCAAACTATAAAGGCCAGTCCAACGGCCAAAGATGACAGATCTTTCTCAACTTTTTGGATATTTTTCTCCTTTAGATCTCAAAACAAGGGAAAGAGAACTCACATGGCATAATATTGCAACTTTGTCATGAGTTTACAGTTGACAGCCAGGGAAGGAGTATTACTCACCCTATAAAGAGCCACACCGAGCTCTAGGGGTCCAACGTGTGTAAATTGTTCACGGCACAATTTATAAAAGCCAAATTCCATGAAGTAATAAATACCATAAGGTGCCCAAAATTCGGAAAAAAATGTATTTAATAAAACAATGTAAGACACAACAAAATTATAGGGCCAGACGCGTTTCGCGCATCACGCGCTTCCTCAGTGGCAACAAGAAAAGAAAAGAATTATCAGATAATGAGCATGCATATATATACATTTCTTCCTCCCAATTGGGAGTGATAGCAGGTGTCAATAACGCTAATTTTCGCGCCATAATATATCACCGCTATTGATTTGCCGGTCTTCTGCCTGCAAGAAACTAGGGTTAAAGAGAAAATTTTGTTCAGCCTTTGGTGTTAATAACATGTTCAAAATTAAAAAGGTTATATCGTGCCATTCCACTAATGTCATTTATGCTCTTGTTTGCCCTTGTGGCAAAATTTATATTGGTCGGACAACTAGACCCCTCTATGTTAGGATTTTGGAGCATATTCGTAACATTGTACGAGGGTTTGATAAACACACGGTATCATCTCATTTCCTCACTATACACAATAGTTCTCCTGTAGGTCTGGTCTTTTTCGCCCTACGTAAGGTTGAAAGAGATTGGAGAGGAGAAGATTTCCTGAAAAAGATCAATCAGGAAGAGATGAGGCTTATTTTTCTGTTTGACACTTTAATACCAAGGGCTTAAATAAGGACTTTGAAAATTTGTCATTTTTTATGAGTCCTTTGCCCTAAATGGTAGGGCTATGGAGTCAGTAATCGCTTTTTAAATGCAATTTAGAATTTTTAATATTTGGGAAGAGTACATATTGCCCTGTAGATCTATTTGTATATATCTATAAAGTCATTAGATGCAATTGTTATATATGACCCATAGGGGTTTGTGATTAATATGATCGATATGCTTCTCTTTTATATGTATGCCCCTTCATTTTACATATATTAATTGATTTCTTATTGGGGTGATGTTTTTCATATTTCCCGAGTGGATACCAAGAGAATGGATTTTGCTATTCGGAATGTTAAGTACTATGGACGTTGGTGTTACATGGCGCAAAGAGGTTTTCCACGCATGCGCGCAGGATCCGGAAGTTGAACCCCGGACCAGCGGAGCTCTGCTCCGGAAGGGAAATTCGGCCGCCTTCTTGATTGAGGGCGAACCGGAAGTGGAAGCTTCTTGGCGTGGAGGACACTGTAACCCGGAATGATATGTGCTCACCATCTTCCGCTATGTGATGGGCAAATCGAAAGTAAAAGCCTTTTTTTAATTGAAGACCGGCAAATCAATAGCGGTGATATATTATGGCGCGAAAATTAGCGTTATTGACACCTGCTATCACTCCCAATGGGAGGAAGAAATGTATATATATGCATGCTCATTATCTGATAATTCTTTTTCTTTCTCTTGTTGCCACTGAGGAAGCGCGTGATGCGCGAAACGCGTCTGGCCCTATAATTTTGTTGTGTCTTACATTGTTTTATTAAATACATTTTTTTCGAATTTTGGGCACCTTATGGTATTTATTACTTCATGGAATTTGGCTTTTATAAATTGTGCCGTGAACAATTTACACACGTTGGACCCCTAGAGCTCGGTGTGGCTCTTTATAGGGTGAGTAATACTCCTTCCCTGGCTGTCAACTGTAAAACTCATGACAAGTTGCAATATATATGCCATGTGAGTTCTCTTTCCCTTGTTTTGAGATCTAAAGGAGAAAAAATATCCAAAAAGTTGAGAAAGATCTGTCATCTTTGGCCGTTGGACTGGCCTTTAATAGTTTGAAGTGTGAACACAATAGAGCTAGGAAGCTCTTGAAAAGCTACAATTACGTGTCTCCATTAGAGATATTTCCCTCAAATCAACTACCTCTTCATGGAAACGTAAGATTCTGACATTTTGTATCATCTTGAGGTGTTTTTGGGGGACTGTTCTGGTGTTTACGAAGGAGCGCTGTTCTTGCACCTGGCTTATATTTTTTTAAAGATTACTGCTGCAGCTCCTCTTTAGGCATAAGTGTTAATTGACAGCACATTCTCTTTTGCCTAGAATAGCATTTAATTTTAGTCGCTTAAAACCTAATGGCATTAACGTGTAAATAATACATTGCTCATTCTATACTCCTGGGTTAAACTATTAACCTGTTCATGGTATTAAGGTCTGAACATGCAATACAGGAGCATTTAGAGCTGTTACAAATAACATCTTAAAATCATGTTCCATGAAAAACATGACACACAGGGTGACACCCCAATACACATGTTAGAAACAAGAACTAACTCGTCAATCTCAATGAATTTGCTTTGTAAAACATCAAAATGTGTCGCATGAAGGATCTTCCCATGAATTCCTTCCGGATAAAATCAAGAGCAATAAATGTTTTATCCATATTGGCTGTCCCGTTCTCTTGTATTCGGAAGGAATTCATGGGAAGATCATATTCTTAGACCCCTTTGCTGGGCTTAAAAATTCTGTCCTGTGATTGGCCAATTGGCTCCTGTTGCTAATGTGTAACGGCTGTTTGCCCCAAGGACTCGCTCCCCCCCCCAGGACCCTCATGCTGAGTTACATCTTGCCTGACATGGTGATCCTGAGCCTCCAATACAGGAGTAGGGATACATAACTTCAGCTATGCCTCCACCTGTCTGGGCATCCATGACCATGTATGGTCTCCCATCAGGAACCTAGTGACTACAATACACCCGCTGCAGTAATACAATAGAGATCTGTATTAAAGGTAATGGCAGACAAAACTGAAGCCGGCAGTACAGTGCTAACACACCACCAGACCCAGCTCCCTCCCAAAATGGCCTGTAACCCACCGGGGTGAAGACTGAGGGTGGGGGCTCTGGGGATGTAAAATAACACATTTGATAACAGACACTCCAAGGAGGTTGTCAGTGAATCCACATGCAGGATGGGTGGAAAGATGGAGTGTCCTGTCAGCAGGAGAGGGGTAGATGGTACTGGTTACCATGTATTCAGCCACACATGGCTGCCGGGGAACCTCCCAGGATTCGTCAGGTCTCCATATAACCAGACTGATATCCCAGTGCTGCCACTTTACACAAACTGACTGACTTGCTTCCATGACGGCGCCAAACTACTAGGTGGTCTCGGCCTACTTTCTCCACCTCAGACTCACAGCGCTGCTCCAGCCTGTATCAGATACTGCTCTACATACTCGCAGCATCCTGGCTTGCTTTGGTCACTGCTGCCAGACCTCGCACAAAGCAGACTCTGCAGCATCATCTCACCAGATGCATGTCTCCTCGTGCTCTCCATGAGCTGCATCTGCTCTCATTGGCCGCACATCACATGCACATGGCTCTCCTAACCGGCTGTATAGAGCACAGGCCTCTTGTCACTCTGTATTCACGGGCAGTTAAGTCTCCCTGGTGTTGGGAGAAATGGTCATTTCTGTGGTGCCAGGCAATTATAAGGGGCTACACGTATCGGGGTCTCCCTATATTGGATATACAATACTGCAAGTTTCATAGAAGGAAAACTCCAGCATTAAACATGTGTAATGAATGTCTTCCTGTTGTATTTCAGATGCCGTCCTGTTTGTTGTGACCAAGGATTTCCTCGGCAAGGTTGGACCACCTCCCAAGGATCGCTTGGACAACTTTAATGCAAGAACTCCAGTTGTGGGGAAGCTGAATAACGTCAGTAAAATCACCTTCAACCCAGACGGGGAGCTGTTTGCTGTCCGTGATGATGATCTGTACAGGGGACCTATGCCTTCCGATGCCAACCTGGATTGGTTTACTGTGGCCAGAAGAGTGGGTAAAGGTGGCTGGAATAAATATAAATTCATGGTGTTTGATCCATGCGGGGTTCTCTATGCAGCCACCCATGATGGTCAGTTCTTTAAAGGTCCTGCACCAACAGATGACACTGTGTGCTGGCTGTCTTGCCGTGCCATAAAAGTAGGAGCCGCTGCCTGGAATGATTTCGACAGCCTTTTCTTTGACTCTCAAGCCATCCTTTATGCAGTGTCACACGATGACGGCTTCTGAAGAGATATCCTCCAACCAGAGCTGATGATGACTGGTATGCCTCCAGTACAACCATTGGAAAAGCAGGCTGGCGCAGTCTCACCCACTTCATGGGTTTCAGTCCAGATGGAGACCTGTGGTGTGTGGATTCAAGCAATGGTAACATCTATAAAGGGCCGGCCCCGGATACAGCCGACACCAACTACATAGAGAAGGCAGAGAACCTGGGCCATAGCTATAACATGTATCCATTTCTTGCTTTCACCTCTGATAAACCATGTTCAGTAGTTACTGAATAACAAACGATAAGTCTTTGGTCATTTAATCCCGTGTCATGTATCAAATACAATAACGAATAAATACAGATTCTGGTGAATAAATGACTACAGGCCTATATTACAGACACACTGGTTTTTAACATGGACTCACCACCAGACTGACCACGCAGCTCACTGGAAGCTCATGCACAAATTAAAACCGTTTAGCTGTTTCCTATTGGTGTTTCACGATTCCAAAATAACAAATCTTAGTTATGACCCTTAACACTGGATTGATTCAGTCTGCAGCAAATCAGATCATTTTAACCTTGGACTTGCTGTACAGTGATTTTTGATCATGTGACATGTCTAACCATGGGGCAGTACAGGTTTAACCCCTGACATAACCATTTTGTCACTTTGGATAGTGTGGTTTGAGCAGACAGAACAAGCTGTATGATCTCAACTGTTATTGTGCATTTCCCTTCAGATCTATGAACCTGATCTCTTGTCAGCTTCACCCAGCTCCAGGGGTTAAACCTCCTAGCTGGTGGGTTCTTTCTGTTGCTGTGCCCAGACTGTAGCCCCAGTTTAGATGGGGTATGTTAAATTGTTTGCAATCAAACCACCCCTTTCCAACTCCTATCCAATCAGCGTCGCGGTTGCAGTTTACTCTTGCATCGCCTGGATTTCTGGAAAAAGTCTTGTATTTCCTTAAACCCTTGACATTTTTATTTGGTAAAAGCTGCAGGAGGGATTATTTTCTAGTGGGTTCTTAATTTGTTAGTGACCCATCTGCTAAATTGTCTTTGATCTGAGGCTAGGGTCATTCTGTGCACAACAGGTGTACTTTCTGACTGACGACAAGGTCGTGGCCAGTTTGTGACATTATTTTTGACTGGGAAATTAATGAGACCATTGTCAAAATGCTGGACGTCCAAGTCAGTCCATCTGACTACGTTCCATCACTCACACAAAGCTATGCGGATATGGAGCGCTCTGCGTCCGTTCTAGCAGATTTACGTTCTTGCGTCTGTTTGCCGTGTCCGTTGTGCTTTCGCACTTCTCTGCAGACGTACTTCGTGTGTGGGTTTCTATTGATCATAATTGTAGGCTACCATGGACGTTAAAATGTGCAGCAACACGGACGTGAACCCTGCGCTCGTCTGACCCGAACCTTCAAGTCTTGCAATAACAGATTAACATTGAAGCTGGTATTTACAGAAATTGTCCAAGAAGCGGTTTGATAGCGCTGTAGGCATATCTTAACCCCTTAATGACTGAGCAGTTTTAAGACCGGCAGTCTGAAACGAACACTTACTGCTTCTGTACTGCTCGGTTTTTTTTTTTTTTTTTTTCCCTCTTGTGTATGTAACCCACTTACACCCTTTCTCCCCATTAAATGAACTTTCTAAAGATGCCATTTCCTTCCTACAATTTACTATAGGAATAAATGAACACTTTCAATTTAATTCCCAAAATCTACAACCGCCCAAAAAACCCCAGCCTAAGGACGAAGTTTCAAAGCTTTACCTGGTTTTTCTAACCCTTCACTGAACCATGTCACATGTCTGAGCTCACGTTGAACATTTTATGGTCAGGATTTCACTTGACAGTTCCACATATTACAAGATTATTTTACACATCGTCACCCTCTAGCTGCCACAGATGGGGAGACACAGGGATCCAATTGCTTTCCCCTTGGCTCCACTTGGAGGATTTAACTGGCCTACTGACATCACGTGGCGACAATATTAGTGGGTGGGGGGGGACCCGGAGGCTTGGCTTGACATCCAATATTTCATCCACTTCAGGGTTTGAATCGTGATCCAGCAGCTACAAGGGTTAGAGGGGGCACTGCTGAAAAGGGTCAGACCCTGCCCGAAGGAGCCCCACTCATTATTATTCATGTGCGGCGCCTAGTGATGACATCATGCACAGCCAGGCCCCATATATAGGTGGTGCAGGCTTCAAGCGTGCCAAACCATCAGAGCCCAGCCAGAGGTAAGTAAAGGACTATGATGTACATGGTACATTCTTGGTCCTTAAGGGGTTAAATAATGCAATCTAGGTGTGAAGCTTCTTGGAATATAAATCTCATATGGAAGAAGCTGCTATATTAGAGACAAAGCAATGTCATCTGTACATTAAAAGCTCACACGTGTAATATAGAAAATGTATTCTCAGCACAAGGTGCACGGCTCACATTCGTTTGTTTCTTTGCTGTTTTAAGTTTCTTTTACCAAACCAGTGAGTGTTTTCTAGAACATTTGATTAAATCTGCAGCACAGGGACTAAATATGGCTGTTTCCACTATATAAAAAATATGTGAGCTGGCTGACCAACAGCGCCGCATCACCACTTGGTTGGGTGACCTGATAGTCAAATCTAAACTGCATGTCTGTACTAGGTCAGCTGAAATATAATCTTTCACAAATGACAGCCCTGATTGTCAGCTCACGGGGCTCTGTGCAGTCTCGCACTGTGTATCTGCATCGTGGCAGAGAACGAGGGATTAAAGAAAGCTTGATTCTTGGCTCCATATTTTGAGCTATTGTCAGCTTCAAAGAACAGTTAATTCATCACACTTACATACCCCCCCCCTCCTTCCCCGAAATGTCATTGGGTGAGGTGTCATTCGTAGGCTTCCTCACATAATAAAACATGGTATCTCTTCAAATGCGTGGTCAGTAAAGCATCCCTAAGCAGATTGTAGGGAGAGTCCAAGCTCGTGGCCAGCCTGCCTCTGGAACTTCTAGAGCGGTGTTTCTCAACTCTGGTCCTCAGGATCCACTAAACAGGCCAGGTTTTCCAGACATGTGAAGCTCAGCACAGGTGATATGATTTGCTGCTCAGTGATTGCAGGATTCAGTCTGCATTTCCCCAAGGTGATCTGCAAAATCTGGCCTGTAGTGGGTCCCGAGGATTGGAGTTGAGAAACCCTGATCTAAAGGAATACTTAGTCTGACAAAGCAACTAGGTGTGGGGGAGGGGAGGGGCGCGGCGCTACATCTAGTGTTACGTACAGTCCCCAATAGTTTGTTGAAGATTGGAAAGGAGAAAAGCACTATGCATTTTGACTTATTTGGCACCAGGTAGCATCAGAATCAGGGTGTGATGCCACATCTGAGGGCAGCAAGCGGTCAACTTTTGTACTAGTCTATTCCAGGACGAATCTCCTGTAACTACATGCACTCCTGCCACTTCCAGCACTGGGGTGATGACTAGGGATGAGCCAAACACCCCCCCCCCGAGTTCGGTTCGCATTCAATCTCGATCTTTTCAAAAGTTCGAACTTGAACTCAATACAAGTCAATGGGACTCAAAGTTTGATTTTTTAGAGTGCCCTGCCCTCCAAGAGGGCATATTTGCCATAAAAGGTGTATGGGGGTCCGGGTAGTGCCCTGGGGGACAGGAAACAAGGACAAAAAGTTTTAAAAAAATACGTTTTTAACCCCTTCACTGCTGACGACGTGTGGGACACGTACTTAGTTACTCCCGCTGTATGCTGAGGACGTGTCCCACATGTCATCAGCTTTGCGGGACCCCCGGTGGAGATACTCCCCTCTGTCCGGGGTCCCGCGGCGTTCTGACTTCAGCGTCCTCAGACGCTGAAGTCAAGCTCCTCCAGACGTAAATGACATTTCCAGGCGACCCCCGGCCGGGGCCAGTGCAAGCATTTTTATCTAGTCAGGCGAAGGTGCATTTTGGTGCCCCCCCGTGTCATGTCAAGCCAATCAGGATAGAGGTGCCATGATAATCTCTATACATACACATAGAAGTATATTTGCCCCAGCTCATATGGGTATATTTGTCCCCCAGATCACATGGGTATATATTGCCCCAGCTGATTTGGAGATATTTGCCCCAGCTCTCACCTGCTGCCAGGCTCCGCCGGCGTTTCTCATGGTGGCGAGCGGCCGCTGACATGATGCAGCTTTGCTGCTCGCCAGGCGAGAACCACATGACCAGCGCAGCCACGTTCTTGTGAGATCGCGTGTGGCGCTGGTCAGGTGGTTCGGCCCCTAGCGCTGCGCCAGGTCTCCCCGGCCGACCAAGATGGCAGCGCTCGGGCCGTGGAATTCTGCCCCCACAAACTGGCAGGAAGCCAGATAGTAAGGCGGCCGCCTTTGCCGCCTTACGCTAGCGCCGGCCCTGCCCCTGGCAATGCCGTGAGATCTCCTGGAAGGGAGGGGTGGATCCCTTCGGATCCCTCTCCCTCCCGATCAGGAGGTCCCAAAAAGAAAAAGCCAGGCACCGCCAGTTTGTGGGGGCAGAAAGGGGTCTCCCCTTTTAAGCGGTGCCTGGCTTTAACCCTTTTAGGCACCGGGTCGCACTTCAGCGCCTTGCGTTGCCGAAGTGCGGCATAGCTCCGGTGGGGGCCGCCATCTTGGATGGCGGCTCCACCCCCGGGTCCCCCCTCAGCGTGAGGACGTCAGATAGCCGGGGAGCCCCTAGCTGCCCAGAATCCCATGATGGAGATAGGGGGTTCAAATGAACCCCGATATCTCCATGACCCTCTAGCTGCCACGGTTCTGGAGGGTGTCAATCGAAAGGCCTGAGCATGGCCTTTCGAATGATACCCAACATGACCAGGTATAAAGTAGAAAAATAACACAAAAAAACATGTTTTTTATTTTTATTAATGCAGCAATATTGTTCACATTTCAATTATAATGTGAACAATGATGCTACACTAATGCGTTTGCTAAAAATCACAATTCCCCCCACAAAAATTTAATAAGTCCCCATTTCTAATTTTTGTACAAGCGCACCCCATAGAAAATATAACCGCAAATGTTCATGTGATAAAAGGTGAAAAAAAACACTTTACCCGCTGCAGATGATTAAAAATTCCAGTTTTATTGCATTTTTTGTTATAATATACAGGCAGAACATGACGTATACATATAAAAATGATATATTATGAATCTGCCGAGTCTGCCGGAAAGAACGATATATAATCTGTCTGGGTCGTATAATAAAAGGTGGCTTCAAATCGCGTTTAAACATGATGAGCGAAAACGGTAAAAATTAGCTCTGCACACAGCGGTGAAATGCCTCAGCAGTGAAACGATTAAAGGAACAGTGACTTTTCCATAAAATAAGGGTTAAAAATAAAATCGAAAAATTCTTCAAATATCATGCCTAGGAGGTCCCCATAACCTGCCCGTGAAGTGGCGGATTTGTAGGATGTACGAAACATCGCCATCACAGCACAGCCCCACACATGACACCTGGCACGCCCAGTCTGCATACAATGGATCAAATTCATGAGATGTACTAATTAGAAGCACATGTTATTTCCAAACACTAATTAAACACCTGTTGTTTACGCCGTTTGAGAGCACATTTAGAGAGGTCATTTAGAGGTGAGAATCTTTGCACGTAGACATTTTTTAATGCAATATCTAATAAACCGTTGCTTATAATATTCTGCAGTAAAGAGTCAGTGCTATCAGGTGCACTCACACTCGCATTCACACTCAAACAAGTTCAAACACAAACCAAACTCAAGGGCAAGTCAACGGGACTCGAACGGTCGATTTTTAAAGTGCTCTCCAAGAGGG
>RXON01003792.1:0-16037 GCA_009667805.1 Leptobrachium leishanense
CGGTGTGTGTTATAGTTGGAGGGGACCTTGGAGCCACTCGCTCACGCTGCCATCTTGGTCCGCGTCGAGACCACACCCCCGCAAAGGGTTTTGCTCATTGCGCAATTATAGAGCACCAGCATACAGTGAATATGATGACTATAGGATCTCATGAGATTAGATTATATTGTATAGCACCATTAGCCTACTATAATGTAGATTGCAGGGACGTGCGGACAGGGGTGGCAGGTGAGGCAGAGCCTCACCTGCCATTAAGGGCTGCAGTTGCACAGTCAAACTCACCTGCTCACGTTTCCCCGTCAGCTCTGTCCATTCTCCGCCGCACTTTTTTTTTTCCCCTTCAGCAGCAATGTATGCAGTGTATGCAATTTGCGTAGCAGGACGCTCTGCAAATCACATAGGCTGCCAAGAAGTGTGCAGCGCGGCATGTGTATTCAATGAATAGACATCTGAACACTGCCCAATTCCTGAACATTTCTCTCCCAGTGCCTCTGAGGCCCTGGAAGAGCAACGGAATAGCTTGGACCAATAGGAAAGCACTATTGGTCCAAGTCATTCAAAACAATGCCTGCATGGGAGGCATGCCTCTCATGCATTGATTGGTGAAGGACAATCAGTGGGCACGGGGCTGTGCTCAGGTGTGGCCTCAGTGTCACACTAGGCTGCCTGTCTGGAGGCCGACAAAGATCCTGGGAGCACAGAAAGCTGTCAGATCGTGGCGAGCACTGAATAGCCAGATCCTAGTAAGCAATGAGAGCAGCCAGATTGTGGGGTGCCCTGAACAGACAGTTCCTGGGGAGCACTGAGAGCAGCCAGATCCTGGGGAGCACTGAACCTGAAACTACGTAACCCGTGTATATCTGGCTTTGATACTAGCCAGTGCCTCACCAGCCAATGACCTCACCGCACGTCACTGGTAGATTGAGTAATCATATCTGTACATGTTTAATTGTTAATTATTTTCTATAAGAATATTAGTCCTGCATAGGTCAATGTTACTGTATACAGTAAAGTCCAGAAATATTGGGACATTGACACAATTCTAACATCTTTGGCTCTATACACCACCACAATGGAGTTGGAATGAAACAAACACAATGTGCTTTAACTGCAGACTGTCAGCTTTTAATTTGAGGATATGTACATCCAACTCAGGTGAACAGTGTAGGACTTACAGCAGTTTGCAGATGTGCCTCCCACATGTTAAGGGACCAAAGGTAATAGGACAATTGGCTTCTGAGCTGTTCCATGGCCAGGTGTGTGATATTCCCTCATTACCCCAATTACAATGTGCAGATAAAAGGCCCAGAGTTCATTTCAAGTGGGCTATTTGCATTTGGAATCTGTTGCTGTCAACTCTCAAGATGATATCCAAAGAGCTGTCACTATCAGTGAAGCAAGCCATCCTTAGGCTGAAGAAACAAAACAAACCCATCAGATAGATAGCAAGAACATTAGGCGTGGCCAAAACAACTGTTTGGAACATTCTCAAAAAGAAGGAACGCACCGGTGAGCTCAGCAACACCAAAAGACCTGGGAGATCACGGAAAACAACTGTGGTGGATGACCGAAGAATCCTTTCCCTGGTGAAGAAAACACCCTTCACAACAGTTGGCCAGATCAAGAACACTCTCCAGGAGGTAGGTGTATGTGTGTCAAAGTCAACAATCAAGAGAAGACTTCACCAGAGTGAATACAGAGGGTTCACCACAAGATGTAAACCATTGGTGAGTCTCAAAAACAGGAAGACCAGATTAGAGTTTGCCAAACAACATCTATCAAAGCCTTCACTGTTCTGGAACAAGTTCCTATGGACAGATGAGACCAAGATCAACTTGTACCAGAGTAATGGGAAGAGAAGAGTATGGAGAAGGAAAGGAACTGCTCATGATCCTAAGCATACCACCTCATCAGTGAAGCATGGTGGTGGTAGTGTCATGTCTCTTGTATTTATTGATGATGTGACGCTGACAAAAGCAGCAGGATGAATTCTGAAGTGTTTGGGGCAATATTATCTGCTCACATTCAGCCAAATGCTGCAGAACTCATTGGACGGCGCTTCACAGTGCAGATGGACAATGACTCAAAGCATACTGCAAAAGCAACCAAAGAGTTTTTGAAGGGACAGAAGTGGAATGTTATGCAATGGCCAAGTCAATCACCTGACCTGAATCCCATTGAGCTGCATTTCACTTGCTGAAGACAAAACTGAAGGGAAAATGCCCCAAGAACAAGCTGGAACTGAAGACAGTTGCAGTAGAGGCCTGGCAGAACATCACCAGGGATGAAACCCAGCGTCTGGTGATGTCTATGCGTTCCAGACTTAAGGCTGTGATTGACTGCAAAGGATTTGCAACCAAGTATTTAGAAGGGAAAGTTTGATTTATGATTATTATTCTGTCCCATTACTTTTGGTCCCTTAACAAGTGGGGGCACATCTGCAAACTGCTGTAAGTCCTACACCGTTCACCTGAGTTGGATGTACAGTTGTGTTCAAAATTATTCAACCCCCAATGCTGTAAAGGGTTTTAGGGAATTTAGTGTACATTTGTAATTGTATTCAGAATGAAATCCTACAAGGACTTTTTAAAGAACCATATGCAACTAAAATGACATCAATTGGTTTTGTAATACAGTAGTAAATGTTTCTTTTGTGAATTCTTCATTGACACAATTATTCAACCCCTTAAAGACTACCACTCTGAAGAACAGAGGTTCATTCAAGTGTTTTCAATCAGGTATTGAAAACACCTGTGGATGTCACGGAGCAGCAATAAAGCATAATAAGCACCAATTAGGCAGCTTTAAAATGACTGTGATACTCAGCTCATTCTAGACATTTACTGGTGTGGTTACAAACATGGTGAAGTCAAGAGAATGGTCCAGGAAGACAAGAGAAGAGGTGATTACTCTTCACAGGAAGGGCAATGGCTATAAGAAGATTGCAAAGATGTTAAACATACCAAGAGAGACCATAGGAAGCATCATTCGCAAATTCAAGGCAAAGGGCACTGTTGAAACGCTACCTGGTCGTGGCAGAAAGAAGATGCTGACTTCGACTGCTGTGCCCTACCTGAAGCGTAGAGTGGAGAAAAGTCCCTGTGTGACTGCTGAGGAACTGAGAAAAGATTTGTCAGATGTGGGTACTGAAGTTTCAGCTCAGACAATACGGCGCACACTGCGTAATGAAGGCCCCCATGCCAGAACTCCCAGGCGCACCCCCTTGCTGTCTCCAAAGAATAAGAAGAGTCGACTGCAGTATGCCAAAAGTCATGTGGACAAACCACAGAAGTTTTGGGATAGTGTTCTGTGGACTGATGAAACAAAATTAGAACTGTTGGGCCCATGGATCAACGCTATGTTTGGAGGAGGAAGAACAAGGCCTATGAAGAAAAGAACACCTTGCCTACTGTGAAGCATGGCGGGGGGTCAATCATGCTTTGGGGCTGTTTTGCTTCTGCAGGTACAGGGAAGCTTCAGCGTGTGCAAGGTACCATGAATTCTCTTCAGTACCAGGAGATATTGGATGACAATGTGATGCAGTCCGTCACAAACCTGAGGCTTGGGAGACGTTGGACCTTTCAACAGGACAATGATCCCAAGCATACCTCCAAGTCCACTAGAGCATGGTTGCAGATTAAAGGCTGGAACATTTTGGAGTGGCCATCGCAGTCACCTGACTTAAATCCGATTGAGAACCTCTGGTGGGACTTAAAGAAAGCAGTTGCAGTGCGCAAGCCTAAGAATGTGACTGAACTGGAGGCTTTTGCCCATGACGAATGGGCGAAGATACCCGTAGATGGCTGCAAGACACTTGTGTCAAGCTATGCTTCACGTTTAAAAGCTGTTATAACTGTAAAAGGATGTTGTACTAAGTACTAAGATTGAATGTCACTTGGGGGTTGAATAAAACTGATAATGATGTGAGCACAGAAAAGACATTTGTGGTTATTTCATTATAAATGTTATGTTATATTTGTCTGACCTACACGTGCCTCTTTGATTTAATTGTAAGCAAGATGACTGAATGATCAAAATCAATGTCAAACTGGCCAAAACATTCAATTTCAGTGGGGGTTGAATAATTTTGAACACAACTGTACATAGCCTCAAATTAAAGCTGACAGTCTGCAGTTAAAGCACATTGTGTTTGTTTCATTCCAACTCCATTGTGGTGGTGTATAGAGCCAAAAATGTTAGAATTTTGTCGATGTCCCAATATTTCGCGAACTTCAAACTTTTTGGCGTGTTCGGTTCGAGTTCGCAATTTTTTTTTTTTAAAAAGTATAAAAAATGCTTAAAAAAATACTAAAAAAATCTAAAAATAAAGAAACTCTTTACTGCAGAATATTATAAGCAACAGTTTATTAGATATTGAATTAAAAAACAAATGTGTAGAAAAGGGTAAGGGTCCTAGTGGCGCAGTGGGTGCTTCCAAATATGGAGCAATCTAGATGAGTATTTCTAAATGCTGATATTATGGCTCAACTCTATTTATGAGGTGGTGATAGATAAAAGTACTCAAGTGAGTCAATGTTACACTAGTATTGTGCAAATAGGAATTCTGTGCAAATGAACAACCTTTGTGCAAAATAAGCAACAACAATGGTGATAAATCCTTAAATCATGCGTACAAATCTGCTCCTATAGCGCAAAGTGTATAATAATCCACATGTGCAAAATGCATATAAAGTACATATAAAGTGCATGTGCTCAAATATCCTATTCCATTCGTAAAGTGCAGACACAAAATTTGTGTTGATGTGACATCAAAAAAGTCATAAGACAGTCCTTTTATTAGGTTATCTGATAGTCTCTGGATGGCCTATGACTGTATAAAGTGCACGTGAAAAAGTGCAAATCTCAAAATGAACAAGGTCCGTGACTCCTAGTCACCATACAGTATGTACAGTAGGTCACGTTTCAGACAAAATGTTCCAATGTAATGCTTCCTTTCCTCAGTTGGTAGATTCCGTAGCATTTATGAGGTAGACAAAAAGAGAGACAATAGTGCAGACTGTAGTAATTTGTGAAGTGAATATATATATATGAAAATCACTCACAAATTATAGAGCCTAATTAGTCCTGGCTCTAGGTTTTAATGCCTCACGTCAGATACAGGGTGACGTTCCCCCTTTTCCTGGGTCTTCCAGTTATCCTCAAATAAAACACATACAGAGAGACAGCGCTCCCATAGCGTGACACAGTACGTATATTCTCAGTAATTGCAATTTTTTGTTCAACTCACCGATGTTGGAGCCTCGGTTTTCTCAGGCTCAGCTTAAAGGCAAATGGTACTTCTTAGTTAGGTGAGTACCTTACCCTTCTCTCCTGCAATGCCTTTCAGCTTCTGTCTCCAGCTCTGTATTACCATACAGATGGGGATGAAAAAGGGAGGGAGGGGGCGGGAGAAAAATTCCTCTGCTTTCACCTTTAAAATATTCTCCTCACTCTAAAGGGATAAAATAGTAAGGGGGTATCCCATAACAGAGTAAAACCAGAGATGAGAATCAAGTTAAAATATCAAAAATGTATTCCAAAAAAAGTGTGTGGGGGGGGGTTACTGGACGCGTTTCGGCACTACACCTGTGCCTTCTTCAAGCAGTATAGCATATGGTGTAAGGCTTAAATTAAAGCTGACAGTCTGCAGTTAAAGAACATTGTGTTTGTTTCATTCCAACTCCATTGTGGTGGTGTATAGAACCAAAGATGTTACAATTGTGTCGATGTCCCAATATTTTGCGAACTTCAAACTTTTTGGCATGTTCTGTTCGAGTTCGGAAAAAAATTGTTTTTGAAAAAAGTATAAAAAATTCTTAAAAAATACTAAAAAATCTAGAAATAAAGAGACTCTTTACTGCAGAATATTATAAGCAACGGTTTATTAGATATTGAATTAAAAAACTAATGTGTACGTGCAAAGATTCTCACCTCTAAATTACCTGTGTTCTCAAACGGTAAACAACAGGTGTTTTTAGTCTGGACTAATGAATTTGATACATTGTATGTATGTAGGCTATACTGAGGGTGTGGTGTCTGCTTCTGACAAGTGTTAATTTCTCTACTAAATCTTCCTCTAATATGCTGCATTTCACTGCTGTGTGCTCAGCTCATTTTTATCGCTTTCGCTCATCATGTTTAAACGCGATTTGAAGCCACATTTTATTAAATAACCCAGACATATTAGATATCGTTCTTTCCGGCAGAATCCGCAGATTCATAATATATGAATTTATATGTATACGTCATGTCCTGGCTGTATATTATGACAAAAAATGCAATAAAAATAGAATTTTTAATCATCTGCAGTCTGTAAAGTGTTTTTTTTCCACATTTTAGCACATGAGCGTTTGCGGTTATGTTTTCTATGGGGTGCGCTTGTACAAAAATTGGAAATGAGGACTTGTTACATTTTATGGGGGGAAATACGTGATTTATAGCAAACACACCCCATAGAAAAAAATCATTAGCGCAGCATCATTGTTCACATTATAATTGAAATATGAACAATATTGCTGCATTAATAAAAATAACACAAAAAAAATACAGGTTTTTATTATTTTTTTTACTTTATACCTGGTCATGTTGGGTATCATTCGAAAGGCCATGCTCAGGCCTTTCGATTGACACCCTCCGTGACCCCCTAGCTGCCTGGAGATAGGGGGTTCATTTGAACCCCGATATCTCCACCAGGGGATTCTGGGCAGCTAGGGGTTCCCTGGCTATTTGACATCATCACGCTACGCGTGAGGTCGTCAGGAGGAGAGGGGGGACCCGGGGGTGGAGCCGCCATCCAAGATGGCGGCCCCCACCAGAGCGAGGCCACACTTCAGCACCGCAAGGCATCTCTATACACAGCCCCATCAGCATCTCTATACACAACCTCACAGCATCTCTATACACAACCTCACAGCATCTCTATACACAAACAGCATCTCTATACACAACACAACCCCATCAGCATCTCTATACACAGCATCTCTATACACAGCCACACAGCATCTCTATACACAACCCCATCAGCATCTCTATACACAACCTCACAGCATCTCTATACACAACCTTACAGCATCTCTATACACAAACAGCATCTCTATACACAACCCCATCAGCATTTCTATACACAGCATCTCTCTACACAGCCACACAGCATCTCTATACACAACCCCATCAGCATCTCTATACGCAACCTCACAGCATCTCTGTGAACCCTCAAATGAACCCCCTATCTCCACCAGGGGATTCCGGGCAGCTAGGGGTTCCCCGGTTATCTGACATCATCATGCTATGCGTGAGGACGTCAGGCAGTGAGGGGGGACCCAGGGGTGGAGCCGCCATCCAAGATGGTGGCCCCCACCGGAGCTAGGCCACACTTCAGCGCCGCAAGGCACCAAAGTGCGACCCGGTGCCTAAGGGGTTATAGCCAGGCACTGCTTAAAAGGGGAGACTCTCTCCTTTTAAGCGGTGCCTGGCTTTATTTTGTGGGACCTCCCGATCGGGAGGGAGAGGGATCCGAACGGATCCCCCCTCCCTTCCAGGCGATCTCCCGGCATTGCCGGGGGGTCACCTGGAAATGACGTCATCGCGACATCGGGAGGAGCTTGACTTCAGCTCCTGAGGATGCTGAAGTCAGAACGACGCGGGACCCCGGACAGAGAGGTGAGTATCTCTGCCGGTGGGTCCCACAAAGCTGATGACATGTGGGACACGTCCTCCTCAGCATACAGCGGGAGTAACTGAGCCTACACGTCGTCAGCAGTGAAGGGGTTAAAAACGTCTTTTTTTAAACTTTTTGTCCTAGTTTCCTGTCCCCCAGGGCACTACCCGGACCTGGACATTGTTTTTAAGTGTTTCTATACATCCTAGAAATCCGCCATTTCACGGGCAGGTTATGGGGACCTCCTAGGCACGATATTTGAAGGAATTTTTCGTTTTTATTTTTAACCCTTGTTTCACGGAAAACTCACTGTCCCTTTAAAATTATTTTTTTTACTTTTTGTCCTTGTTTCCTGTCCCCCAGGGCACTACCCGGACCCTCATACACCTTTTATGGAAAATATCTAGCATATATACCCTCTTGGAGGGCACTTTAAAAACCGAATTTTGAGTCCCATTGACTTGTATTGAGTTCGAGTTCGAATTCGAACTTCTGAAAACTCGGGGGTGTTCGGCTCATCCCTAATGACCATCACCTAATACGACGTCGCAGCCAAAAAATACCCGGCCGGGACAGTTTGAGTGGAGCGACAGGTTCCTCTGACACAATTGTAAGGTTATATGGATCGAACAAGCAATACAGACGCGCGCCGGACAAGCAATACAGACGCACCCCGGAAAAGCAATACCGACGCTCCCTGGACAAGCAATACAGACACTCACCAGACAAGCAATACAGACGTGCACCGGACAAGCAATACAGACGTGCACCGGACAAGCAATACAGACGTGCACCAGACAAGCAATACAGACGTGCACCGGACAAGCAATACAGACACACACCGGACAAGCAATACAGACACACACCGGACAAGCAATACAGACATGCGCTGGACAAGCATTACAGACACGCGCCGGACAAGCAATACAGACATGCCCTGTACAAGCAATACAGACGCGAGCCGGACAAACAATACAGACGTGCACCAGACAAGCAATACAGACGTGCGCCGGACAAGCAAGAACTTGAGAAATGTTTGGTTTCATGGAGAGACGGAGGTAAAATGTTGGTTTTATTGCAGGTAACTAAAGAAGGATCACAAACACATTGTATGATATGGAATGGGCTGAAACGAGGCAGCCAGACATTCTCTCTAACATCATCAGCTCTACAACCAGATCTACAGATATCATCAGCTTTGTAGAAGCATTTTCAATCCTTTCCGCTGTTGAGTTGATAGATTCCTCTTTCCTGGTGTCATTGTTTCAGCTCCCACTGGTGGTCTCTCCTTTTCCACATATATGTTACATGCATGTTGATTGCCTTTCATCTAACCTCTAAAACTAATGGGGTCTCAGCTCCACAACTCCAAGGACTTGTGGTCACTTTGAGGGGTGACTGAGCTTTGTCTGTCTCTAATGCCCTTTACCACTAAGATGGAAGGTCTTTAATTCCTTGTCCATTCTCCAGCCCTTTTTCCATCTGAATGAGTGATTTCAAAGAGTTTATTAACATCTGAATGTTGCCGTTAGCATTTAAAAGGTGAATTGTACCAACTTGTAAACCACCTGTGGGAGGAGGATAAAGACAAATTAGAAAGGAGGAAAGTACATAAATACGGATAATTGTATTGGAAAAATAAATAAATATCTCACAGTGTGACGCAATGTACCCCAAATATAACAGTCACAATACACCACATGCAGCTAAACTCCTGGGCGAGCACCTCTGTACCAACTCACCAAAACATACAAAACACGTGCTGGTGCAGCTCTATTGGGTGATTTTTATACAATGCTATAATAAATAGATATTAAACCCCAGTGCCAATATATGCGCAATCACCTATTTGGCTTTAATGCGTATTGTCCAGGTGTGTTACACGCAACATAGCCCTCATAGCATGAAAGCAAAAGCTCACAAACATCCAATGCTACAATATATCAATAATCATAATAAAATTACAAGAGATACTAACAACATCAATATTGGTAACAAACTCACGTGTGATAGAGCCTGTCCTCTCACTGGCTCAGAATCAGCACAGAAACCTTTAAATTACCTGCTTCTAACTCCTCCCCCCCGTACAAATACCCCGGTGCCACTTAATAATCAGAGAATCTCCGGTAAATAGATTTAACCAGGTTTATTAAAACAAAACAAGACAAAATAATAAATCCAATATTGAGTGTATCGCTGCCGAATCACCATAATCACCCAAAAATAGCTTATATTGACAATAACATTCCCCATAACCTTCACAGACTATAATGGGGCTTGTATTGTCTTGAGGTAGGTGACTTCTTAATATATCAGGTGGTGATCTTTAACGTGTCGTCTCCTCAAAGCAGCATGTAAGATTTAAAGAATACAGTTTACAGAATAATCCTGTAATAAAAGTTAATACAACATTGGATATTTCCTAAAAACTCACATGTAGTGATGAGCCGAACATCCCCGTGTTCGGTTCGCATTCAAACTCGAACAATTTCAAAAGTTCGAGTTCGAACTCGAACCGAACTCAATGCAAGTCAATGGGACTCAAAAGTTAGATTTTTAGAGTGCCCTCGCAGGGGCGGATCCAGGGGGGGCAACGGGGCAATTGCCCCTCCCCCCGAGATTCTGAAAAAAAATTACTGCCTCTCTGCCTTCAGCTCTGAGCTCAGCAGCAGACTGCATTGCTGGGCCGGCCAAACTGAAGCAGCGCGCGCCACGACCCGCGGCGCGCACTGCCTACCTGATGATGAAAAAAATGTAACTCCATCTGTGTCACTCTGTGTCTCCTGTCCTGAATGAAAACTCCGCTGCGCTCTCACCCTGGGCCAGGCTTGCCTTGCCGCAGCGGCCGCATTCACTCAATGCGAGCGAGCAGGAAGTGAGCGAGCAGGAAGTGAGCGAGCCAGCCATGCCCCGTCCCCTCCTCACGTATCAATCCATGGGCCGGTCACATGGTGAGTCAGTGTCAGTCACATGGGCGGGAAGGAAGCCTCAAGCCGGCCGGGAAAGCTAGCAGGAGCCAGGAGGCGCCACACTCACACTGTCTGAGACTCTCAAGGCGAGGTTTCCCAAAGCAAGCTGGATAAGATTCTGGAAGCAAACAGATCTGCTCCATAGTGTGAGCTGAGCCTGAGCAGCATAGAGAGAGGTAAAAAACAGTTTGCAAAGCTCTTCGCTCACAAGACATGTCAGACATGTCGACAGGAGCACTTACACTTCATTAAAACTACACAGACTCTGACCTCCAATCTAAATTCTGTACTACTATTTTGAGGTGCACCTGCTGGCTGGCTCTGCTGCACACAGTGCTTGTGTCCAGCAGTCTGTCTGCCCTGTGTCAGACAGACAGTCAGACCAGTCAGTCAGTGAGTGACAAACACAATGTGTGCTGCCTCAGGCGCATGTGACAAGCACAGACTCCAATTAGAACCAACATATCCACATCAATATGATATCTGTAATTATAAATGTCTCACAAGGTTAGGACTGTATGATACGTTAAATAAAATATTTCAGTTCTGTAAGCAACACCTTATTTTCTGTCAATGCCCCTCCCGAGACTAGGCTCTGGATCCGCCCCTGCCTCCAATAGGGCATACATGCTAGATATTTGCCATAAAAGGTGTATGGGGGTCCAGGTAGTGCCCTGGGGGGCAGGAAACAAGTAAAAAAAAAATATGTTTTTAACCACTTGGATGCTGAGGACGCGCTCAGCGCGTCCTCAGCATTCCCGCTAGTATGCGGAGGACGCGCTGAGCGCGTCCTCCCATTGGGGTCAGCGTTCGGCCGGGTTCCGGCCGATCGCTGCCCCCCCGGTGCGGGCTGACATCCTGGATGTCAGCCGCGCATCCGGGACCACAGCCGCCGGTATTAGGTGTCATCGCGGCAGCGCGATGACACCTAATTCAGGTGCCCCCCCGCATGTGCGGAGGAGGCGCCTGAAAGGGAGGGGGGAGGTCCTTCGGACCTCTCTCCCTCCCGATCGGCGGCTCTGCGGGGGTTAACCCAGGCATCATTTGGAAGGGCACAGCCTGCCCTTCCAAATGATGCCTGGCATTAACCCCTGGGGAGCTGGATCGCGAATCGGCGCTGAAAAACGCCGATTCGCGATCCTTTCCCGGAGCTGGCCGACATCTTGGATGTCGGCCAAGCCTCCGGGAACTCCCCCTGAGGACGCACGATGACGCCAGTCCTGGACTTAACCCTTAACTGCCACCAACGGTGGAGATAGGGAGTTCCAATGAACTCCCTATCTCCCGATCCGTGGCCGTTCCAACGATACCAAACATGAAAGTGAAAAATGTTGTAAAAAAAAATAATTAAAAAACAAATTATAAAAAAAAAAATAAACACTTTTTTTTTATTTTTTTTGGTTTGTTAATGCAGCAATATTGTTCCCATTTCAATTATAATGTGAACAATGATGCTGCACTAACGATTTTTGTATGCGGTGCGTTTGTTAAAAATCGCGTAATTTTCCCCCAAAAAAAATGTAACGAGACCCCATCTCTAATTTTTTTAACAAGCGCACCCCATACAAAGTATAACCGCAATTGCTCGCATGTTAAAATGTGAAAAAAAAACACTTTACACATTGTAAATTATTGAAAATTCATATTTTATTGCATTTTTTGTTATAATATACAGACATGACATAACGTATACATATAATAATGACATATTATGAATATACCGAGTCTGACGGAAAGAACGATATATAATATGTCTGGGTCATATACTAAAATAAGCTTCAAAACACGTTTAAACATGATGAGCAAAACCGGTAAAAATGACCTCAGCACAGGGGCGGGAAAAGCCTCAGCAGCGAAAGGGTTAAAGGACTAGTGAGTTTTCCATAAAATAAGGGTTAAAAATAAAAACTAAAAATTCCGTCAAATATCGTGCCTAGGAGGTCCCCATAACCTGCCCGTGAAGTGGTGGATATGTAGGATGTATAGAAACATCGCCATCAGAGACCCACACATGACACCTAGCCACCCTTAAGGGGTTAAAATGCACAGGGACTGGCTACTATCCTGTTAGATGAGGGAATGTATTATATGTATAAAGCAAGGTATATATGACAATGGATAGTCAGAGACTCTAGGGACTCAGCTTGTACGCTTTATGATAGACTTTTCTAACACAATAATAATTGTATGCTCACATAGGCCCTTCAGGAGAGGTACATGACATACAAATACTGGAATATTACGATTAAATCTAAGGAGTGTGATAAAGATTTTATTAAGCCCTTATGACAAATGACGTAACATCTACATCAGGTTTGGTGACGATATATTCCGGCAGTTTTTATTTATTTATTTATAAAGGATTTTACCAGGAAGGATACATTGAGATTTCTCTCGTTTTCAAGTCTGTCCTGGGTTCAAGAACATTGAAGTGTTACAGTTACAGAAATACAAAGTAATACAATGCAAGATATTAAAAAAACAACACAAATATACAGATCAGAAAATAAATATGTAGGAAATAGTCATTATGTTACATGTTTACAGGCGCATTCTGTATATAGTCATTATGTTACATGTTTACAGGCGCATTCTGTATATAGTCACTATGTTACATGTTTACAGGCGCATTCTGTATATAGTCACTATGTTACATGTTTACAGGTGCATTCTGTATATAGTCACTGTGTTACATGTTTACAGGCGCATTCTGTATATAGTCACTGTGTTACATGTTTACAGGCGCATTCTGTATATAGTCACTATGTTACATGTTTACAGGCGCATTCTGTATATAGTCACTATGTTACATGTTTACAGGTGCATTCTGTATATAGTCACTGTGTTACATGTTTACAGGTGCATTCTGTATATAGTCACTGTGTTACATGTTTACAGGTGCATTCTGTATATAGTCACTATGTTACATGTTTATAGGTACATTCTGTATATAGTCACTATGTTACATGTTTACAGGTGCATTCTGTATATAGTCACTGTGTTACATGTTTACAGGTGCATTCTGTATATAGTCACTGTGTTACATGTTTACAGGTGCATTCTGTAAATAGTCACTGTGTTACAAGTTTACAGGTGCATTCTGTATATAGTCACTGTGTTACATGTTTACAGGTGCATTCTGTATATAGTCACTGTGTTACATGTTTACAGGTGCATTATGTATATAGTCACTGTGTTACATGTTTACAGGTGCATTCTGTATATAGTCACTGTGTTACATGTTTACAGGTGCATTCTGTATATAGTCACTGTGTTACATGTTTACAGGTGCATTCTGTATTGAGGTATGTTAGTAAGGAGCTCTTGAGTGACTTAAAACTGGGGGAAGATTTGATGGAGTCTGGGAGGTTATTCCATAAATGCGGTGCTCTGTAGGAAAATGAGGACCGAGCCACTGTCTTTTTGTATTGTGGTATTGCAAGTAAGGTGCTGGTCCTGGATCGGAGGTTATAGGGCAAGGGAACTGCTGGAGGAAGCAGTCTATTCAGATAGGGTGGCAGCTTCCCAGAAAAGCTCTTAAACACCAGGTTGGAAAGGTGAAGGGTGCGTTTAGACTCCAGTGATGGCCAGTTTAGATCTTTTAACATGTCACAATGGTGGGTCATGTAGTTACATTGTAATGCAAAGCGACAGAATGAGTTATACAATGTGGTAAGTTTCTGAAGGTGTGTTTGCGGGGCCGCTGCATACACTACATCTCTGTAATCAATAGCCGGCATAAGCATTTGTTGTACAATCTGCTTTCTTACCGCGGGGCTCAGGCAGGATTTGTTTCTGTACCGGGCACCTAGTTTGAGGTAAAGTTTAGATGAGAGTTTATTGATGTTGGGGCCAAAGGATAGATTAGGGTCCAACCACATACCTAGATATTTGAGAGAAGTGACTGTGGTCAGCGTGCCATTTGATTTTGTCCCAACACGTAAATTGGGATTTTGCAATTTGTGTAGTTTAGGTTTTGTTCCAAAGAGTATCGTTACAGTTTTGTCAGTATTTAAAAAAAGCTGGTGGTAGCGGCTGATGGGTGCGCCCTTGAAATGACCATATGTGAACAGAATAGAGCGATATGCTCTGTATCATGTGAGTAGGGATGAGCTGTTCGGTTCGATCAGTTCGGAGTTCGACTCGAACATTGGCAGTTCGAAAGTTCCCGAACTTCGAACCTTTTGGCGTGTTCGGTTCGAGTTTGGAAAAAATATATTTTTTAAAAAAGTATAAAAAATGCTTAAAAAATACTAAAAAAATCTAGGAAAAAAGAGACTCTTTACTGTAGAATATTATAAGCAACGGTTTATTAGATATTGAATTAAAAACTACCTAATGGCTTTACAGAGCCCTGGTCCTTATGGCGTTAAACAGCATATCAGAATATCATATAGTAGAAATGAACACTTCTTAGAATTCAGAACAAGCACAGTGTTTGTTCATACATGTGCAGGAGCCCCCACCTAGTCTGCAGGCAATGTATCAAATTCATGAGACCAGACTAATTAGAAGCACATGTTATTTCCAAACATTAATTAAACACCTGTTGTTTATGCCATTTGAGAGCACAGGTCATTTAGAGGTGAGAATCATTGCAACTAGACATTAGGTAATTTTTTAATTAAATATCTAATAAACCGTTGTTTATAATATTCTGCAGTAAAGAGTCTCTTTATTTCTCGATTTTTTAGTATTTAAGCATTTTTTATACTTTTTTCAAAAAAATATTTTTTCCCGAACTCGAACCGAAAACGCCAAAAAATTCGAAATTCGCGAACTTTCGAACTGCCAATGTTCGAGTCGAACTCCGAATTGATCAAACCGAACAGATCATCCCTACTCACATGATACAGAGCATATCGCTCTATTCTGTTCACATATGGGCATTTCAAGGGCGCACCCATCAGCCTAAACACTGCCGGAATGTGTCGTCACCAAATCTCAAGGTAAAGGGAGAAATATATAAGGGGTTATTCAGAGAGCACCGAAATGTCACCGACATTTCTTTCGGTGCCTTCTCATTCCCCACACTTCTACGGAATCAAATTCCCCGACCCTGCGGTGAATTCGGCATTCACCAAAGGGTTTCCTGGAGTGCAGGGAAAATTAGCCGACCGCATCTGAAAAACCGTTGCATCGAACGGAAAAAACGCTGAAAAAACACTGCACGCATCCAAAAAAAGCCGACCGTGCGCTGCAAAACCACCGAAAAATACCCAAACCCGTCTGTAAATAAGCGGCAGATCTGCCGAACAGCCACCAGAAAAAGCCAACAAACGGTGTAAAAAAAAAAAGAAAAAAGATTGAAAGTGTCAAAATTGAAACACTCTTGCAAAAAAACCTACTGCACGAAATTGTCTGGAATTAACATATAAGATCCTATGAATGATAATAAAAAGGTCTGATAC